>AFIY01000238.1:0-20987 GCA_000223825.2 Zymoseptoria passerinii SP63 | reverse complement strand
CTCAAAAAACATCGCTGTACTTCATCAAGTGGGGGTCCTTGAAGCACTTGAATCGACCGGGTCTAGGCTCGTGGCTCATGTAATCAACGTGGGGCTAGGCTAATAAGGTACGCTAGGGCATCGGGCATCGGGCATCGGGCGTCCCATCTGGCATCACCCATCTTTACAGTTTACACATCCGATACACTGCCTCACGCATCTCACTCTCGCAGACGGAACGACAACCCCGACGCGCGCATCTGGATACCCGATGAGCAAGAAACGACAAGGATCGGATCTTACTATCTCGCTGTCCGTACTCTACGGATACTCGGTCCATTGTCTGGTAAGATGACGCACTCGAACCATTTCCCTCCATCAACTACGACGTCCTGAGCTCCATCCTATCCCTCGGTGGCTCAAGCACTGGTCGCTGTACTCACCACCTGTACTCGATCTTCGACCACCGCAGGCCCACTCGCCGACCGAGCACCACGATCTGGCACTTCCTCCTACCGACTGTCCCCCAGAGGCACCCATCATCCAGGTCTTGCTGGCCACAACCCTGGTCCACGAACCCGGTCTGGATGTCGAGAGTTTAACCCCGTCCAGATGTACTGCGCCTCCTTCCTCCGAGCACTACTTTACCTGTATCTGCCGAAGGCGTTGCTCAATCCAACGACGTCGCGATGAACCCTCCACCTCCTCCCTCCATGTACAGCAACTTCGCTCCGGCCACCAACCCCTCTGGCACACAGCAATGGCCTGCGGGAGATATCGACTACGGATATGACGACAACGACCATGACAACGATCAAGATGCGGATGGAAATGGCGACGGCGACGGCGATGGTGGAGACAGAGATGCAAAGCGGAGGAGGATCGCCAGAGCCTGTGACATGTGTCGCAAGAAGAAGATCAAGTGCGATGGCAAGATGCCGAAGTGCAGTCACTGCGAGAACTACAAGACGGAATGCATATTTACACATGTCGAGAAGAAGAGGGCGCCTCCAAAGGGTGCGAAGTACATTGAAAGCTTGGAAAACAGACTAGGGCGCATGGAGAGTCTGCTGAGATTGTCCGGCCTGCTCGCAGAAGACGATCGCGGGCGGACGGATCTGGGCACGCTGGAAAAGCGTTTGGCCGAGAGAGGACAGGTTAAGAGCGGTAGTCTTAGTCCGCAGTCGCAGCACTCGCCGGCGTTGAATCGCGCGAACAGGATTGGAGGCACACCTGTACAGGCTGACGCGCCTGGAGAGATGGTGCAAAGTCCGGAGAAGGAGCAGCATGCGACTGATGGGCTCGCCTCACCGGTTGAAAAGTCTACGGCGAATGCAGTCCCAGATGCCGTGGGTAAGGACGTAGACGGGCTCGCCGATCAGATGTGCAGTCTCATTACCAACACTGCCGGCGAAACGAGATATATCGGATCATCCTCCGGCTTCAGCATCTTCAGTCCGAAAGGTATCGATTGGGTCAATGCCAAGACGGGAGACAAGAGTTTTCAAAAGATGATCGCAAAGCAGGGATCGGAGGAAAAGGAGGGATGGGAACACTGGAAGCCGGAAGTTTTCAACGATCTGTTCCACCGGAAGATCTTCAAGCCTCTACCTGGACGACAGGAGTGCCAGGCGCTCTTAAAGGACTACTTTGAGAATTTCAACTGCATGTTTCCACTATTTCATGAGCCAACGTTCATGCATCTGGTCGACAGACACTACTCGATGGAACCGTACGACGGTGCTGGATGGTGGGCTAGTTTGAACGTTGCTCTTGCCATTGGGCATCGACTTCGAGTTATGAGCAATGTTGTGGGATCGGAAGAGGATGAAGTGGCCTGGGCGTATCTCAAGAATGCCATGGCTGTCATGACAGAACTGACCATGCGAAGTAATGACCTCCTGTCCGTACAGGCGCTCCTCGGCATGGCATTGTTCTTGCAAGGCACACCCAATCCGCAACCTAGCTTCTTCCTGGTCTCTGCAGCCGTGCGACTCTCGCATTCGATCGGTCTGCACAAGCGCGGGTCTGGGTTCAATTTGAATGAGGTGGAGAATGAACAGCGAAAACGAGTTTTCTGGATCGCATACCTCCTGGACAAGGACATCTGCCTCCGATCAGGTCGACCGCCTGTGCAGGATGATGACGACATGAATGTGGAACTACCGTCTGAAAAGCCTCCAGATCATGTCGGCAGCATACCTTTGTCGGAAGAGAATGGCCAGTCCGGCACGATGAACCTCTTCAGGCTAATGTGTCAGTTCGCCGGCATCCAGTCTCGCGTTTACAAGCAACTCTATTCCGTCAAAGCTAGTCGGCAGAGCGATGGCGAGTTGTTGAACACCATCGGCGAATTGGATGCTCAATTGGAAGAATGGAAAGACAGCATACCATTGGACTTCCGACCCGAACATGAGATCAAGGCGGCGCATACTCCATTGATCTTGCATATCGTGGTACTGCACTTTGCTTACTACAACTGCTTGACGACGATACATCGCATGAGTGTGCATCATGGGTACTGGACGAGTCGATTGAGCGACTACGCTATTCAAGGGCTGAATGCGCGTCCGCTCAATCCGAGAGTGTTCATGAGTGCTGCGTTATGTGTCAACGCTGCGAGGACAAGTATTGCGCTTATTCGATACATTCCTCAAGGCGACTACGCTTGCGTCTGGTAGGACATCTGCCTTGGTACGCTATGTGAAAGTTTTACTGACATATCGATCTAGGATGATCCTCTATTACCCCGTCTCCGCTCTCGTCACTCTCTTCGCCAACATTCTGCAAAACCCACAAGACGCCCGCGCGCGTTCCGATTTGAAATTGATGTCCAGCGTCGTGTCCTTCCTCACCATGCTCGAGCGCGACGTCTCTGAGCCCAACTCTTCCGTGCGCCGCATGCTCTCCGTGTGCGCCGAGTTCGAACGTATAGCGAAGGTCGCGCTCGACAAATCCGAGCGGGAGATGCGCGGTCGTGGAAAGCGCAAGCAGGCCGAGAAGGAGAGGGAGAAGGCGATCAAACATGCTGTCAGCGGAGAGGTGCACCTGGGATTGGAAGAGGGCAAGACGCTAGAAATGTTGCAGGTGGAGACTCAAGCAAGCTATCGCAGACCGGTACAGACGCCGAGTCTGCGAGCTAGTGTGGCGGAGTCTCAGGCTGGCAGTGTGAGTCCAAGAAGTTGGGCAGGCAGTCCGCCAGGGCCCAACGGAGCGGATTACAATGCAGCTGCGCAGGCCGCGATGCCACCGCCGCGGACAGGACATCCATCCCGCCACTCGCCGAATACGCAGCAGCGTCATCCGCAACCCGCGGCCTTCAATGGCGGTACCTATCCAATGGCTAACAATGGCGCCAATCCGGTGGACTATTCCAACGGCCAGACTTCTCACCTACATCCTCCTCAACACCAACAACAACAGTTCCCACCCGACTTCACCACCTCTGGCCCGGGACATCCGACGTTCGGCCAGAACTCTCCCATGACAGCAGACTTTACCTTCAACCCTCACGCCAATCCATCTCCTACCTCTGGCGGACCAATGCCGGATCCCAGCGGCGCCTTCCAGCAACCTTTTGTTCCGCAGGATCTGTGGCAAATGCCGATGACTTTGGAGTGGGATTGGGCAGAGGGATTAGGGATGGGAAGTTTCGCGGTTGGAGGAATGACGGGCAATGGAGGCATGGAAGTCGGAGCCGGGGGAAACGCCGCAGGGAGTTGGGAGTACAATCTTTGGCCTCCGCCGGGTGAGGGAGGTGGATGAGAGGGGGGAGTTTCAGGGGTTGATGATGTGGTCTGATCTCTAAGGGATTTTGCGAGGCGTTCTGCTGGGATGAAATGTACGACAATTGATGCTCGTCGGAAGGATGATCAGGGATGTGTGAAGAGGAGGACGGATGTTCAGTCGAAGGATGATTTGGATGAACTTGGCATCGTTGCTCGCTTGAGCATGGGAGGATCTGTGCTACAGTAGATCAGGTACGAGGGATTCGACTCAGCTCGCTTTTGTTGCGATACTCGCCCGTAGTGGCTCAATCATCAGGAACTCTGCAACTTCACATTCAGCCATGTCGAGCATTTTGTGCAGTGTATTATTTTTATGTCGAATCCGCTGCACGGACCATGTCCATCCAGCATGCGCGTTTCTGGCGCGGATCATGATATCATGCTTTCTCGTACGATTCGAAGCTCTGAAGGTCGATGTATAGACAGACACTGCTGATGAGACTTTCACACTCTGTATCGACGACCATCGACCATCACCCTCACTGATCACATCACACATCCATCATGGCGATCGCAAAGGTCGCACCGAAACATGAGCCTCATCATGGCTTTGAATTCGGCGGACCGTACGTTGACAACAACCAACTTGACCCCAAGACGTAACTAACACCATTTCCAGCATCGGTGCATCGCTCATTTCCTTCGGTCTGCCCATCGGCTGCTATGCTTTTGCTTTTCTCTGCAACGACGTGAGCGGCTGTCCCGCGCCCTCCCTCCTCTCGCCCTCCAAGCTCTTCACAGCCCCGGCTCTCTCCAACAAATCTGGATTCCAACATGCGATCGATACCTTGGCGAAAGAGGTGGGATGGCCAGGCTGGACAGGTCTGTTGAATACCGAGGCGCTGGTGGGCACATTGGCGTGGTACGCGATTAGCTTGTTGCTGTATGCCATCTTGCCCGCGCAGGAGGTCGAAGGTGTGGAACTTAGCACGGGAGGGAAACTGAAGTATCGGTTTAACAGTAAGTGGACTATCAATCTACATGGACGGTGACGGTGCTGGATCATGAGCTGACATAACCCGACCAGCTTTCCTCACCGCGATGACTATCCTTGTGGCCTGCGCGGCCGGTACATTCGCTCTTGGCCCACACTTCCAGGTCTGGACGTTCATCGACCGCAACTACATCCAGATCCTCACCAGCAACATCCTCATCTCTTACGCCCTGGGCACCTACGTCTACATCGCATCCTTCGGCGTCAAGCCAGGCAATGCGGATAAGCGGGAACTGGCAGCGGGCGGTCACAGCGGGAACATCCTCTACGACTGGTACATCGGTCGCGAACTCAACCCACGCATTTCGATCCCTCTCATCGGTGAAGTCGACATCAAACACTTCATGGAGCTTCGCCCCGGTATGATCGCCTGGATGATCCTCGACCTCGCGTGGATCGCGAAGCAATACCGCACGTACGGCTACGTCACTGACTCGATACTGGTGGTCGTGGTCAGCCAGTCTGTGTACATTCTGGACGCCCTCTGGATGGAGCCCGCGATCCTCACCACCATGGACATCACCACCGACGGCTTCGGCTTCATGCTCGCGTTCGGCGATCTCGTCTGGGTTCCGTTCATCTACTCCATTCCCGCGCGCTACCTCAGCGTGCACCCCATCATCCTGGGACCTGCGTACATCGCCGGCATCCTCGCCGTGCAAGGGTTCGGGTACTACATCTTCCGCGCCAGCAACAACGAGAAGAACCGCTTCCGCAACAACCCGAATGACCCCGCTGTCGCTCACTTGAAGTACATCGAGACCGCCAGTGGCTCCCGCCTCATCACCTCCGGCTGGTGGGGAACTGCCCGTCACATCAATTACATGGGCGACTGGCTCATGAGCTGGTCGTACTGCCTGCCGACTCTCGCGGCAGGGTACCGTCTCACGCCGAGCATCTTATACCCCGGAACCAGGTTGGTGACGACGGATGGGATGAAGGGTGCGGCGATCCCTATCACCTATTTCTTCATGATTTACTTTGCGATTCTGTTGGTGCATCGTGAGATGAGAGATGAGGCGAAGTGCAAGCGGAAGTATGGCAAGGATTGGGATCGGTATTGTGAGATTGTGAGGTGGAGGGTGCTGCCAGGTGTGTATTAGAGGATGGACGGGTTTGGGTAGAGGATGGGAGGTGTGGACCATGGGAGGGACGATTGAAGGTTTGCTTTGGAGGTGTGATGGTGAAATTTTAGGGGTGCGAGGGATTTCGAGATACAATAGGGCGGCTGCGATAGGAGAAGAACAGGACTGCAGCTCTTATATGCGCCATTGCCGGTGATCAAGCGAGGCCTTGTGTCGTGAACTTTCAACGTACTCAGCAACGATTTTCCCAAGAGAACTTCTTCCTAGGGAGCGAGACCCATCCAGTACTTCAGCCAACCAGACGCTACAATATATGCGTTGCGCCTCCGAACGACGAGGCGTTCGAAACTACGTCCCAGGAGTTTCGGCTGAAGTCTTGAGTACTTCCAACGCCACGATCAAAGCTTCCTCCCACATCAACCACCATCTATCTACCTTCAGTCTTAACAAAATATACCACCCTTCGGATTTGAACAGCGCATAAAGTCAAGCAAGAAGGGAAAAAGCACTTCTCCACAGCAAGTGCATCAATATCCCGGCTTGTGAACGACACCCTAGAGATCCAGATCGCAGCCGAAAAATGACATCAACATCAGAACAAAACAACGACCAAAACCAAAAAGATGAAGGAGAATCCCCCTACCCCTTCAACCTAGGCACCTACATCCCCTCCCTCCTCCTTCCCCCGTCCCCGGTCCCCGCCCAAAAATCTTGTACTCACGCGCTCCTCTGGTCCTACGCTTTCAACCACGCCGAAGCTCAGTCCTGCTATGAAACCGCGCTATCCCAACACCCGGACTGCGCGCTAGCGTACTGGGGTCTTGCGGTCACTGGTGGGCCGAATTATAATGTACCATGGGAGGGACTCGGGTCTGAGGAGGAGAAGAGGGCGGAGGTGGAGAAGTGTAGAGCGTGGGTGGGGAAAGCGGTGGAGGTCATGAAGCGGGTTGGTGAGGGTCTGGTTGTGGGTAGATTGGTTCGGGCTGTGGGGAGGAGGTATGGCGTCAAATTTGAGACGAAGGCGGATGAGAAATTGGCAGTAGTAGGAGGCGAAGAGGAGTTCGACTTCGCGGCGTGGAACGAGGCGTACGCGAGGGCTATGGGTGAGATTTTCGCGGAATTTGGGGATGATCCGGATATTGCGACGTTGTATGTCGATGCGTTGATGAACTTGCATCCGTGGGCGTTGTGGGATATTGAGACGGGAAAGCCGGTGGAAGGCGCGAGGACGCTGGAGATCAAGACCTTGCTTGAGAAGTCTCTGGCGACGGATGAGGGGAAGAATCATCCCGGACTGCTGCATCTGTATGTCCACCTGATGGAAATGTCACCCAAACCGGAAGACGCCCTCCCCATCGCCAACCGACTGCGCAAACTCGTGCCGGACGCCGGCCATCTCCTGCACATGCCCACCCATCTAGACGTCTTGTGCGGCGACTGGGAGAAAGCCATGGATGGCAACCGCCTCGCCATCCGCGCCGACGAAAAATACCTCGCGCACCGCGGCGGGAGGAATTTCTACACGCTGTATCGATGCCACGACTTCCACTTCCGGGTCTACGCGGCGATGTTTGCGGGGAGATTTGGCGTGGCGTTGGCGACGGTGGAAGGGTTGGAGAGGACTTTGCTGGAGGATGTCGAGGGCGTGTTGGCGCCGAATGCGGATTTTTTGGAGGCGTTTTTGGGGATGAGGGTGCATGTGTATGTGAGGTTTGGGAAGTGGAGGGAGTTGAGGGAGATGGAGATGCCGGAGGATCGAGAGTTGTGTTGTGTTACGACGGCGATGGTGAGGTATGGGAAGGGGGTTGCGGCGGCTGTGGAGGGTGATCAGAATGAGGCGGAGAGGCAGAGGGAGTTGTTCAGGGAGGCGAAGGGGAAGGTCAAGGAGTCGAGGACGTTGTTCAATAATACGGCGACGGGTATTCTGAACGTCGCGGCTGCGATGCTGGGGGGAGAGGTGGAGTATCGGGGTGGGAAATTTGAGACTGGACTGGCGAGTCTGAGGAAGGCGGTCGAATTGAGTGATAATCTCCCTTATGACGAGCCGTGGGGTTGGATGCAACCTCCGAGACATGCGCTGGGAGCATTGTTGTTGGAGCAGGGAATGGTGGAAGAGGCGAAAGTGGAGTACGAGAAAGATTTGGGACTGGATGAGAGTATCCCCAGGCAGCTGCGACATCCGAACAACGTCTGGGCTTTGCACGGCTATGCTGAGTGCCTGAAGAAGCTTGAAGCAGACGAAAAAGAAGTGGAGCGGGTAAACGGAGAGTTGGACGTGCTGATGAGAAGAGTGGATGTCAAGATCGGGTCATCTTGCTTTTGCAGGAAGGCAGAAGAGCTATGAAAGACTGCATATGAATGTGATCGTATGATCATAAGCGGTGTGTTGATCAAGGGGATTGGGATCGAGTATGCACAGGATGCCATGTGAAAGGCAGGACAAGCAGAAGATCCGCAATGCGGTCAGAAGCAACACATGCAATTCACTTGCTCGAGGGCGTTCACGGACGAGCATGCAGGTATCTGCTTCAGCAGGACTTCAGCAGGACTTCCTCTTCCTCTATCTCTTTCTCTTGACCTCTATCAATCTTCCACTCAACACCAACCTTCCACTCCAAAATCAGTCTTCCACTCAACATCAACCTCGAACTCTACCTCGACCTCACTTCCAACATCCAACTCTACCTCGACCTCACTTCCAACATCCAAGTCGACCACAACATCCCTCGCCGAGTGTCACTTGGCCTCGACACTCTCGACAGTACGTTTCCAATCCACATCTCCCCACAACAAGCTAACGCACAACTGCCAGACATGCACGCTCCACTCAGCTTCCTCTCCTTCGCTTTCCTCGTCATCCTCTTCCTCGGCAATCTCCCCACCACCTCAGCCTGGGCCGTCGCCTTCTTCGAAAAGGACAACTGCTGGGGCGACGCCTACTCCGTCCACAGCGGCGACGACAACTATCTGGGCGTCTATCCCGAGTTCAGCAAACCTGGCGAAAATGCTGAGAATCAGAAGTGCTACTGGGTACGATCCGACCTGTCTTGATAATCGAACACCGCTAACTCTTCTCCTCCATGTGACAGAACAAAGACTGGGGCCTCATCCAGGAACCCTGCACCGTTGCCACCGCTCCCGTTCCAAAGTCCTTCTACCAGGCCAAAGGCACGGGTTGCGTCGTGGGAGTCGCAAAAGAAGCGGCGAAGAAGTTCGTACGTTGTTCCAACCACACTTTTGGACTCGATCATACGACTGACGCTCTCGTCTCAGTTCGGCAAAGGCACACCAGGCACATGCAACAACTTCAAGGACTTCAAAGGCCGCCCAGCGTTCAAGAGAGGTTCGAAACCCCCTTTCTGTACTTTCGAAACCAACCGCCCTAACCCGTGAACCCGCGGAAATTCTAGATCCCAACATCGTCTTCCGCTGCCGCAGCGTGGAAGCCATCAAAAAGCAAAAGCCCAAAGTCGAAAAGAAGATTGGCGGTCCGTTTCCGATGAATGGCACGAGTTATCCCAACGGTACGACTTTCAGCAATACGACCGACGATCTGGCCGGTGGGGTGAACGACCAGGACGACGAGGAGTGGGACGATGATAACCCCGACGACGCCGACGCCGAGGATATGGACGTGGATGGCGAGCAGGAGGTGCCGCCGGAAGAGGACGTGAGCTACAATAAGTGGGGACAGCTCATCAGCCCGGTCGACGGGACTGTGGGAGTTGATTGATAGTGATGCCTAAGGACCACCTCGGGAAACACTTTTCTACGACTCCACTACCATCATCGACTCCACGAAGGACGTCACGATACCACTCGCTATACACCAGTGGCTTGCGACTTGTGCACGATCCTGTCTTCATGCTTAAAGCCGTCCACGCTTTTGACGCCCATCGTTGGCATACTCCCCCGACTTTCCGCGTGGCACAAAAAGTCGCCCTTTTGTGAACATTTTCGCGTTTTCCTCGGCGATTTTACACAGGGCTCACTTTGCTCTGGATGCGGACTTGCTTGCCACTTTTCAAGTGGGCGGCGAGGTGGTAGGTGTCAAGCTAGGTGGCGTCGTTCAAAAAAAGGCTCGTAGATTTATTTCACTTGCGTTATTCACAGTTTCCACCATCAGACGTGCCATGGAGACGACGGGGGTTCATGCCGAAATTCCTCCAACTCGACCAGATTCAAAAGTTCCCCGTTCGACTTACTGTATGTTGAATGACGGGGCGACCCCAAATCACACGAAAACATCGGGGTCTCCTCCTAACCTCGAGGAACCCGAACCCCCATCACATCTCACCACATCCACACACCCACACATCCAATCCCTCCACCCTACCTCCAACCCACCCCATCAAAACCCATTCCAACTCTTCTTGGGCGCATTCTGCTCCAACCCACCCCACCCCTCCTCCTTTTGCTTCCCCACCCCCCACACCTCCCTCTCGGGCCCTCGTTCCGCCCAAGGTCTCCAAGCCTGTTCGTCCACTCGATCCGCGCGGAATTGTTCCCTGACGACATCCTGTCCGCCAGCGAGCCAGTTGGTCAATTTCTGCCTGGGAGGGTTAGCCAAGGGTTCACGAGATAGCGACAACAGGGGCGTGGAGGCGACGAGGTCTCAGGTGTTGGATGCGATACCCCTTCTTCAAGTGATACTTACTTACCACGCGGTGGGTGACTTCGTGGCTTTGGCGATGAAGATTTTCCGTTCGGAGGGTCCCGAGGAGAGGTGAAGGACGGCGGGATCTTTGAGGGCGGTGATGTCGAAGGTGTCGGGGTCGAAGCCGGCGGCGAGGTAGAAGTCGCGGATTTGGGAGGGGGTGAAGCCGTGGTGTTTGATTGTGTGTTGGACGTCTTTGGCTGGAGGGAGGGGGTTCGAGAGGGATGATGCTGTTGGATCGGATGATTCCGACTTGTCGTCGGGTTTATGACCGTGGTGATGATGATGATGACCGGACGCTTCGAAGGGGAGGAAGTCGACGATGACTAGCACGCCCGTTTCGGGCTTGAGGCGCTCTGCAAGCCGTTTGACGGCCAAGTCTGGATGCTCAAAGTGATGGAAACCCAGACCGATGACTGCGATGTCGAAATTGTACCATTCGCTCGTACACAATTCCGGGGCTACAGTCTGCGTGAAGAGATCTCCGACCACGGCATGTGCTTGCTCGGGGGTGAGACCGGAAGATTGGGCGGCCTCGTTATACTTGGCGACCATGTTCTCGGACAGGTCTATGCCGCGGATGGTCGAGACGTGAGGGCCGAGGACTCGGGTGATGGATCCCGTGCCGCAGGCGTAGTCGAGGAGACGGACGTCTCTGCGACCGGGTTGGTCGGTGGGTAGGATCCAGGGGACGCCGATCCATTCTTTCTGGGCGAGGAGGGCGTTGCCGATTTGGGAGGAGATGGCCTTTTGCCAGGGTTGGGTGTTGTAGGTGGAGGAGAGGTCGCTGAGGAGGAGGGAAAGAAAGTTAAGTTAGTGGGTGGTGTGAGACGAGAGGGAGAGATCTGGGCCATTCTCACTCAAAGGCTTTGCGATTGGCTTCGGTGAAGGCACTTTTCATCGTGGCGGTGGTGTTGCGGTGACGGCTTGCTTGGGGTCAGATTTGAACGAGCAGGGCGTCTCCAAGTTCTTATTATATATGCAGCGGATGAGTCGAGAGAGTCCGAATTACTGAGGTGAGGCAGTTCTTTGTTCTTTGTTCTTCCCCTCGTCATATGATGGATGGCATATCCCCAACTTCAACTTCCCCCACACTCCATCCACAATCTGATATAGAGAATGTCGAGCGAGAATCGAGACGGACAATGCTCTTTCCTCTTCCTCTTCCTCTTCCTTCCCTTGACATTCTTTCCCACGACATCGGCGATAAAAGAGGAGGACACTTGGACAGGAGAAAGGGACAATCGCATTGGCCACGACTTGGAGAACATCACACGGCAGCAATCGTCTACAACATCACACAGCACAACCACGCTCTCTCTCACGCGACCTCCTCACCATATCCCATTTATTATTCCACCATCAACCCCTCACCATGACGAACCTCACCGTCAACCAAGTCGTCAAAACCATCCTCGAAGACGCCCTCCAAACCATCATCCACAACACCGTCATCCAGCGCCACCACGCCCACAAAATGCTCCTCCGCTCCCTCGACCCCACCACCAAACTCCCCCACTGCGAAGTCTGCAACCTGCCCCGTCTCCTCGACCCCCCTCTCGCGCCCAAAGTCCGCGGCGCGACCTCCGACCCCCCGGCCTCCACCACCTACTGCGACCGCAAACCCTGGACCCGCCGTCCGGGCCACGACATCTATGGCAACCCCTTCCTCAAGTCCGACGTGACGGGTCGTCCGCTGACGAAGAAGGAACGGGAAGCGAAGAAGAAGGAGGACGAAGACGACAACGGACCGCCGAGTCCTCTCGCTCAAGACGACGGGAGTAACAATACCACGGCGCCACAGCAGAAGTTGGAAAAGGGCGAGAAGAAAGCGAGCAAGATTGATGAAAAGTTGAGAAAGGGAGAGTATGTCCCCTGGCATACCTGTCCGAGTTGCAAGCGTAGTCTGCTTATCACGCGCTTCGCGAAACATTTGGAGCAGTGTATGGGTCTCTCCGGACGGGCGGCGAGTCGCAATGCGATGGTCAAAATGGGTGGGAGCGGAAACGGCACGCCGGGCGGGAGTAGAGGTGGGACTCCGGGAGCGAGTAGTCAGGACGGTGGTGGTGGTGGTGGTGGAGACAAGACGGCTGGAAAGACAAGAGAGGAGGAGGATGATGCGGAGGAAGACGACACGGGGAAACCACAAGGGGTGAGGAAGAAATTGCTCAAAAAGGGACTGAAGGAAAAGGCGAAAAAGGAGACGTCGAATGGGAAAGTGCCCAAGTCGCTGTCTAAATCGAATGGTACGTCGAATCAGCGGTCTTCGCCCGCGCCGAGTTCGGTGGGTGGGGAGGGGAAACGGGAGAGGTCGGATGAGGACGAGGAGGGGAGTGCGTCGCTGCATGTCAAGAAGAGGCAGAAGTTGCAGCGGGTCGGGAGTGTGGCGAGTGTGGTCAGTCAGAGTACGGTGGGAGGTGGGGGTGGGGAGACGATGGAGCGGAGTGAAAGTCTGGACGGGAGCGTGGTGGGGGATGGGGGCAGTTTTGTGGAGGATTGATTGAGATGAGGTGGGAAGAGGTGCGTGCGGTGGGAATAGGATGGGTGAACCAATACGATTAAAAGCCGCTCTCTATTGAAGTCTTTGTGCTGAAGCTGTAAAGATGTGAAAGGCCGGCGGCCGGTATGAGGCTCCCTCGAGCTATTCCGACAGCGCCTTGATTTGCATCCCTCGCGGTTTCGATCTTTACTCCCTCCTCTTCTTGCCCTCCTCCAGACTTCCCAGGCGACCCTCACTCTTCCCACCCACGAACTGTCCCAGCAACGGGTCCTTACCGACTCGATCGAGAGTATCCTGGTACGCTTCAACAGCCCACTGCGGCGTGTTGAGTTTCGGCCAATTGACCTGGTAGAAATTCACGTCAGCCACGAACAAGACAAATGAAGCGCCGCACCTCTCGAAGAAGAGAAACTCACATAGAGCGCCCCATAACTCCACATGAACCGTCCCGCATACCCCGCCACCGCCATACTCAACAGCGTCATCATCCTCAACGGCCACGTCGTCGAGTCCGGCAATTGGTTCGTGGACACGCTGATGATGATGAAGAAGACGCAGAATCCCAACACGTACGGCACGGCTTGGACGACGAGGGGTCTCCGATCGGCGAATTGCTCGGCTGCGCCGACGCCCGCTTGATCGGGCGAGTAGGATCCCAAGAACAAATCAAAGGCATCCTGTCGCGGTCCGTCGGCGAAGTTGTTGCGGACGTAGCGCGTGCAGGAATTGCTGAAGTCCTGGAGCATGCCCGCGCGGGTACGGTTGCCGGTGCGGGTGAAGTCGGTCTTCAGAGCGCCGGTGCCGGAGTAGGTTTTGGACACGACGTCGGCGTTGTCGGCCCACACGTTGCGGAAGAGGTGTTCGAAGGCCTGGTCGTCTTGGGCGGTTTCCCCCGGTCGGAGGACGCCCAGGTCAATGAGCATGCGGGTGAGCGTCCAGCGGCCGAGCATGGATTGCACGACGTTGGTGCGGTCGAGACAGTCCATGCAATTCGTGCGGACGACGGCGGTTTGTTTTCGGCGGACGTCGACGCCGCCGGAGGGCATGTCGATGCCGTGGAAGTAGGAACCCGCCGTCAAGCCTTCGGAGAGTTGGTCGAGGAGGAGTTGAGCGCGGTGCCATTTCAGGCCCTTGGTTTCGTTGTGGAAGTCGAAGTAGACATAGTGGAGGTGGTCGTACCAGCTGCGTTTGTCACTGGGTTCAATGACGTTGAATTTCTCGCGAGTGCGTTGGTCGGACGTGGAGAGTTCGGTCGGGGAGGTTTGGAGAATTTTGACGACGGACTCGTAGGCGTCTTTGACGCGCATTTCGCGGCCTTTTTGGTTGACGAGGTTGACCATGTAGTTTTCGCCGTAGATGGAGATTTGTTCGTCAAAGTGCTTCTTGGCCGCGTTGGCGGCGGTTTCGACGCCGCGTATTTGGAGTTTGGGTGTGTAGTGGAGGGTGTTGATCTCGGCCCAGAAGACTGGCACACTGCCGCGAGTTTGCACAAAGGAGAGGACTTGAGTCTCGCGACTGCTGCCTGCTGTTCCCTTGGAGTAACCTTGGTCGCCGGCATAGCTCGTCATTCCTCCTGAAGCGTTGTCGTTGAGAATAACAGTCTGTTCGGTCTCGTTGAAATTGCTGACATGGCCCTGCTCGTCGATACCACGAGAGAGATATCTGGTCCCCGTTCTGTGCCGCGAACGTCGGGTGATCAGACAAAAGGTGAGGCCATTACCCTTGATGGAAGTGTTGGTGATACTCATCATACCATACATGACCGGCAGGATGTAAGGATCAACACCTTGTTGAGGACCAGAGGACAATCTGCCAGCCGACTTACCCAGCCGGAAGTCGATCAGCGAGGAAGAGATGTGTCGGTTCCAGAAGAACCGGTCGTCCGCACGCTCCCACAGAGGCTCGTTGCCATCGCTGTGAGCTTGTCGTTGGAAGCTGTTGGTCAAATCGAACGAGTACGAAAAGTACATGGGTCCATTCTTGAGCAGTGTCTTGAGGTAGGTCAAGTAGGTGTCCTCATCTGCATCCCGGACCTGGCGCTCTCGGAGAGGTAGGAACTCTGTGGTGACGACTCTGTAGATTTGATGGCCTTTGAGACGTCCAACGGGCTCCGATTTGGTAATGACAATCACATAGCTATCTACGACAATAGTTCAGTGGGTGGACTCGGAACCATGGCTGCCAATGTTGCATTCTCATACCCAACCGCAATCTGATGATGCCCAGAATACCGGAGATGCTCGAGACCCGGTGACCGCCAGTGATTTTGCCATCGTTGAGTCGCAAGTCTCCCGATGGTCGATCCACGACCAATGTTGGGGCGTTGGGGGATGATGGCGAGGAGAAGGCGTAGTACGTTGCTGACGCGTGGACGTTGATGTCGCGGTATGGAAGAGTCGCGCTCATGTTTTTCGAGGACTCCGCCTGTCACGCGCGAGACAGACTATCCCGGTGAGTGAGTGCGATTGATGAGATGCCGAAGATTAGTTACGTTGATGGTTGTCTCGTCTCGAAAGCTCCCCCTGCGATGGTTCTTCAGCCACGAATCCGCCCATGACGTTGCCACGACCACGTGCACCCGACGGACGGGGCGACCGACGGCTTCATCAACAAGCTGCAGGCTGGCACAACTTCACCAAACATCCCACCATCGACAAAGCCACATTGACAGCACTGCAAGCACCGAGAGACACGGAGATATACCGGGGATCACGATCGATACCGACACGAAGGACTCTTCCTCCTGTCCTCTGGACCGGCGATCCCTACAAGGTCCAAGAGCGGTCACCGATCAACAGAGCAGGCAGCGATCATGGCGGCGAGAATGCAACCAGGTGGACGACCGAGCGGTGCGCGCTTTGCACAGTTCAAGCTGGTCTTGTTGGGTAGGATGGACGATGAGGACGTCGCAGGGGTCAAATACTGACTGGTTGCAGGCGAGTCTGCTGTTGGCAAGAGTTCACTGGTATTGCGCTTTGTCAAGGTAGGTCACCCCGATTGGAAGATGCTCCAGGACGCGCCGAGTCTGACTCATACCCAAAGGACCAATTCGACGACTACAGAGAATCGACCATCGGCGCCGCCTTCCTCACCCAGACCATCGCCCTCGACGAACAGACAACGGTCAAATTTGAGATCTGGGACACAGCAGGACAAGAGCGATACAAATCACTGGCACCCATGTACTACAGGAACGCAAACTGTGCAGTAGTTGTATACGACATCACACAAGCGGTAAGATGGTCATGGACCAGGACATACATTGAGGCATCGGTCGCTGACTCGCTCGATAGAGCTCACTGGACAAAGCCAAAGCCTGGGTCAAGGAACTGCAACGCCAAGCAAACGAGAACATTATCATCGCGCTCGCCGGCAACAAAGCCGATCTGGTCGCCGAACAGCCGGATAAGCGCGCAGTGCCCACCGCCGACGCCGAAGCATACGCTCGAGAAGCCAATCTACTTTTCTTCGAGACCAGTGCCAAGACCGCGGAGAATGTTAAGGAGTTGTTCACGGCGATTGCGAAGAAGCTCCCGATTGAGCAGGCGAGCCAGCGTGGTATGAGGGGTGCGGCGGGCAGACCTGGTGGTGTGGATCTGGGTTCGAGAGAGAATCCGGGAACAACTTCGGGCGGGGGTCCAGGAGGTTGCAACTGCTGAGACAGATGCATTGGTGTGGAGCGATAAGAGGGTAGCAGAGGGTGGCATCTGTCAGGATACGAGAGTCAACACACGTGGATAATACCAACCTTTTGAGGATGCAACCTCTGTTTTCGGCCGGTGTATATCATGCGCGAGGCACGGAGGAATGATGGCTTCTCGCATGCTTCGTGGGCAGTCTACTTGGCTCAGGAGTCGAGGCGCTTTATGTCATGTCCGCAGGTAGCAGGGGCTCAGTGCTGCATCTTCTTAGATCATGAATATGAAGCCTTCTACAGACTTCTTCGGTCTTCATTCAATCTCAGTGTTTCGCTGTTAGAGTCGACGCAGTACGTGTCAATAGTGCATGACACCTCGGTGCTTGCGTACCAGCTCCCATTAGCACAGACCATAGGTTCATCGTCAACGAGGCCATCCATACCAAGAGCGGAGCCAAGTCCGTCAAACGCGTGCAGCGCGCGCGTCTATCTCCAGAACGTCATAGCCAAATGAACATCGCCCGAGCTGAATGGTCTTCCATCCTTGCTGTCAACATATCAGGAACGCATTTGGCGCTTCGGTCATTTGCCCAGGGAACCAGTAGTGACATACCGCAGGCTTCTACTAAAAGCAAAAGATGTCAGCTTCAAGAAGGTCACAGCGCCTTTCTACGGGAGACAATGCCGGATCGAAACATAAACGAGCAGTATCCGGTTCAGAACCAACCACTCAAGTCTCAAAGAAGTCAAAGAAACAACCGGCCACCCCGAAGAAGAGCCAATACTTCGAGGCCGACTCAGAGATTGACGAACTCGCCGAGGACGAATCTCCTCCACCAGTCGAAGACGACTCCTCAGAATTCGGCGAGGATGCAGCCGTTTCCGAAGCATCTGAATCAGCGCAGGACCACGAGGAAGATTACGACAGCGATGCAGATTCCGCTCCGAAGAAGCGGCGTAGTTCTGCGAAGAGCACCCCCAATTCCGCAAAGTCTGTCCTAACGCCGGCTGCGGAGAATTACAAACCAGGAGTGACGATTATCAAGAAACCCAAGGCGAGACCGTCCGGCAAGATTCCGTATACCGATGACACGATTCATCCGAATACGTTGCTGTTCCTGAAGGATTTGAACGCGAACAATAATCGGCCTTGGTTGAAGCGTAAGTTGGCGTTTGCGTCGGGATGCTGAGCCCTGTTGCCGTCTCGGAGACTTCTCACGAGCTTGGACGTTCCAAATGCTACAATCGATGCGGTCATGAAACAATGGTCCTGGTGAGGCGGAGCATCCGACCCCATTCATCTCAAGGCATTGAAGCTGCACACCGACACTGGACAGCATGAGCAAGAGATCAGAAGTCGTCGAGAACTCGCTAATGCGAACGACTTCACAGTAAACGATGCAGACTTCCGCCAGGCCGAGAAAGATTGGTGAGTACACACAGCATGCTCAAGTATCACAAGACGCGGCTGACCACTTCTATTCCGGGTTCCAGGCATACCTTTGTCGAAAAGATGACCGAGACACTATGTGAGATTGATGACACCGTACCCGAACTACCTGTCAAAGAGTGCGTACACGTCCGACTATGCTGTGCTACGATGCGTCCTCGCTAACGTGCATATGCGCACCAGCGTGGTGAGTCCCTACCGAGCGACGAGCATGATTATGGGATGAGAGCTGTCGTGATTGATCTCACATTGTACAGGTATTCCGCATCTACCGCGACGTTCGTAAGTATAGTTCTGGGCCTTGCATGAGATGTGCGACGGTGTGGCTGATTCGTGGTGTACAGGCTTTTCGTCCGATCCTACACCTTACAAGGTGAGTAGCGGTACTCCGTGCTGTTTCGTGCCAGCACATCGGTCAGCCATTGCGGCATATGCAATCCAGCCGTAACGATCGAACTCATCCCTGACTTGTGTGCGATAGCCATTTTTTTCCGCCGCATGGTCTCGCGCTGGTCGCAAATCGCCATATGCGCACTATTATGTCCAGATCGGACCTTCGGGCAAAGGCGACAGCTTTGTCGGTAAGTCGTTCAGATCACTTGGGCGGCCAGTCGAGCAGTGCAGTCGCAAAGAGTAGCCTGCGTCGACAGCCTGGCTACCAGATCGAGTCCAAGTCCCGATCAGGTTCCTCACTGGGCGGGTGTACTGATTCTTGCTCTTTCTAGGCGGCGGCCTCTGGTGTCCCGAAGCCGCACCAACAGCTGCTATGCGTCGAGCGATTGATCGCAACTCAGCTCGACTCAAGGGCGTCCTGGCGGACGAAGCCATGCGAAAGCACTTTCTGGGCGGAAGCAAAACCGACGCGAAGGCGTTGAAAGCTTTCGTCGAGGCCAATAAGAGCAACGCGCTCAAGACTAAGCCGAAGGTCAGTCTCTCAGAGTTGGGCGTGTCGCCATTCCGTCGTCTATCCAATCATCTCGAGATCGGGGTCCGCCGCGCTCGCGCTCGCTTTTGCGATGGAATTTCCCTTACTTCGCCCACAGCACACCATCACCTGCAACTCACACGACGTATCACATCCTGTGATGGCGATGAAACTATCCCTCTGCCACACCACCATTCTGGCCAACCCATGAACCGATCAAGATCGCTCCTGCAGTCGACGGGAGGGCTTCCAATGGCCTGTCTGACCCTGAGCTGATGGAGGGGCAGCTTTCCATTCGCATTTGTCCCCTGCTGACCTGTGATTCGACGCGATAGGGATACGACGCCGATCACCCCGACATCGAACTCCTGCGTCTGCGAAATTACACCGTGGGCAAGAAGATTCCCAGCGAGGAACTCCTCGGTGAAGCTGGGGCGAAACGAGTCGCGGAATTGTTGGCTACGTTGAAACCTATGGTGAGTCGAACATCTTTTTGGCTGTTTCTTCGATGTTGTCTCTGGTCGTGTTCGACTCGTCCCGCTCGATGCTCTCCACGGCTAATCGACAATCGGGCCGTGCCGGGTTATGCAATGCCTCAGCTGTTCCATGGTTGACCATCGGGCTCATGGCGGGCGCCTCGCAACATCCACACGTGGACAGATGGCTACGAGCGGAGACTCGCACTGTCGTGCTATGGATGTGCTTGACGCGGTCAACCTGGGATGGACCCAGTCGTTGGGCCTCGATTGACTCTTGGCGGTGACGACTGGCTCGCTAAACGCGACAGAAGCTCATGGCTGACTGCTTGGGTGAACAGATAACGTACTGCAACAGCGTCGTGATGCCTGATGAGGCTGACGAGGAGGACGAAGATGAGAGTGGCAGCGACGAAGGTGCTGATGAGGATTAAACTTCCGAGTGTCAGTGATGCATTCGTGGGAAAGGTGGTGTGAGCCTCCGGAGCAGTATACAGTATGCTTCGTCCATGGGAAACCCCAATGCATTTTCAGCGCCGTGTTGGACCTCTGGTTGCTTGGTGGGCGATCATGTAGTACCGCATCGACGATCAAGCCCGCCCTCGCCACATTTTCATGCACGGCTCTCCTTGCAGCTTCTGCTGTTTGTAGATGCTGTGCATCCCACATGCCTTCGAGGCCTGTAATACCTGAGATCACCCGATGCACGGCCACCACTCCACCGCGCTCGCGACAAGCCAGCACATCGCCCTCTGCTTTGCCAGCGCATACTGTACCTCCGCTGCAACCACACATGCCTCAATGCACCTCATCGTCAACGACTAATGATATGGTGTCACATCAAGCTCGACGGCAAGTCACATGACCTTTCGTTCATGCGGACTTCCCTGGAAGCGGGAGTAAGACAGCGGGCGCCGCTGCAAGGATAGAAGGGAACGAGCGGTCCGACCGTCCGAGAGACTGTGCAAACCAGGACAGAAGCCAGGATGAACGAACGAAATATCGGCGAAAGTCAGGGCGACAAGGTTGCGAAATGCATGCCACGCCATCGCTGTCCTCGGCGGATTTCGTGGCGAGCTGGCATATGGCGGTGCGTTGGTTTGCGAAGTACCACCCTGTACCATGAGAGCTCAAGGGGTCAGGATGTCGGACGTGCATAAGCGCTGCCGTCAACGCCGCCGTCCGGCCGACCCGTAGTCCTTTCGATGGCTGTTGTTAGAATGAGGCAGACCTATTAAATAAGGCTAATACTATTAAAAACAATACTAGCGCTTATTAAATAAAGGAATTTATATATATAATACTCTATTACTACTATATAACATAATAGCTACGTCGGTATTAGCGAGCTAAGAATTCGTAAACCCGCTCGAAAGTAGCGGGGTAGGCGTATCCTCTCGTCCATGTTTATAATATCTACGCTTTTAAAGGTATTGTTCGGAGTTATTAAGGACGCTACTACGAAGGCGTTAGAGAAAGAGCTATTTAGTAATATC